>CAXHKT010000324.1:113-40113 GCA_964017195.1 Siderastrea radians
TGGGTCGTCTTGAACACAAAGCAAACGAGGCGTTCGTGACTGCACATTTGATAACATTCAAGTGTGCCTGCAGTGTTCAATCTAGAAATTAGTCAAAGTGGGTCATATGTCCCACATATCATTTTAAATTGGGTCATTTTAAAAATGGTCTGGGTCATGAACAGCTGTGGTAGCTGTGGCTTGTGATGTTGACGTGCAGTGATACTTATCGAACTCTCTTCCGATCTTTCACCATCCTTCTCCGGTCCTTCTTCATCGTTCTCAGGAGGTTCAACGGCTGTTCTCTTTTCAATAAAAAATGTTAGCTTTTGTAGTCGTTTCATGTTAATTTTACAAAGAAGAACAACTGAACCATGAAAAACATGGATGGCCCAAGCAACGCTTGTAAAACGTCGAAATGCAGGCTCTAGTCTCTCTCGGAATTGCATGGAATGCTGACACAAAAAGTACTCGTAAGAGTGCATTTTTACTTTTATTTATTGCTGAATGCCTGCTACTTTGTAAGTACTTCTATGTGAGGTAACTTGTTTTCTCTTTTTTTTTTTGCGTCAGTATGACACCACGGTAATTTCATTTTGCGTCAGGATATAATTACTGCGTCAATGACGCAAAGACACAGCCTAGATTGAACACTGTGCCAGACAGTAACTTGTACACAGCATGGCACAACTTGCATAACTGCATGTCCTACAAATAGAAATAACTTTATGTCCACATTTTAATTAGAATTTTAGAATTTTTCTCCATTGGGGACTCGAACTCACGTTCACCGGATTAGCGGGTGCCAGTCCACCCCAGTGCATGGTCCAGAGACATTGTCTCTTTTTTTCGTGACATCATGTTGATTCAGACAAACACAGATGTTTTTTCCTGGGAATACATTTTCAGACCAGAGCAAAAAGCACAGTTGAGGACAGAAAAGACCTGAGGCCACTCACTCCGCTAGGTTTCCCTTTGGGACCACCACTGGATGCTGCAAACTCAAGCGATATATTAAACTTTAATTTTTTTTTCTTTTTTCTTGCTGGTACCGTACTTTTTACTTCAACACCTTTGATTCTTGTAGTGTTCAGGTTTAACAAAAGGGAAAAAACACAATATATTCCTCCCAGGACTCAAACTCTCATTAAGTAAGTCAGCAGGTGGTTGCCCAGCCCACTGCACTATGAAAGAGATAATGTCTAATTTGGTTACTGGTCTCTTTTTTGACATGACATCAGGCTATGTGTACGGTGTTCGCTTACACACCAAGATTTGACCAAATTGGGATATATTTTACATCATTATGATTGAACGTGCTAACCAAAGTCAAGGAAATTGCAACACTAGTATATTTGTAATGTTTTTGAAATCTTAGTAGCATTTATGGAATCCCAAATATCATTATTGCAAAATAAAAACATGAAATTCTCTTGTGCGCTGAGCTTTTAAGTGTAGCATTTGCCGTACCTAAATATAAAATGTTCTGCACCAAGCAACTTATAGCCAAAATTTATCCGGTTTCTTACTCAGTTCGACTTGCACATGTAATAAACTCTTGTTTTCTATTTTCTTAAAGCAGCTTAAGAAAATTTTCTGATAGGTTATCAGTGTGTTAATGATGACTTACCGTTGTCCAACATAGCAGACTCAGAAACGAACGCTCGCTACAAAACCCTTCGGACATTGTTTACTTGTTTTTACGAAACAAAATATCTTTTCAAGATGCACGATACCCAAAGAATATTTTTCACTAAGCCATTTCCCTACTTCATTTCTGGCTATACAAAACGTGGGTATTTTACCCTGTCTGAACCGTTTGTCCAACACGATCATCAAGAAGGGGCACCGAATATGAATAACAGTGCACTCACAATGCACTTTTTCGGTGCACTAGTGCACCGAAAGTGCACCAAAGTTTTTAGTAGTATTTCGCTGCACTAGTGCACCTCAGAGCAAATTATCAGTCGACTGTACAACATGGGTCTCAGTGAGCTCGTAAACAAAGTCAGATTTGTTGTTCACATGGGAAAACTGGAGCTGAGTGCTTGCGTGACTCACTTGAAAGGAAAAAAACGAAAAAAAAGAAAGAAATCCACGATTCTACTAAAACAACAGAGATAGAATTTTAGAGAATTTAATGTCTGCTGTGCAAACCCAGATAACTCTTCTGACAACATTCTTCAGCTGCCAGTAGGTAAGACATTCATGCAAACGAATTGACTCCAAATTTACACTGGGAGCCTTTCTCACAATCGACGCATCTCCAGAAATCCTGTGCCACTTTTTGCAAACAAGAGAGATGGTTCTTCGAATAAGATGAAATGAAATAAAACTAAAAATGCGTAAAATCACATCATCTGGAAGTTGATTAAATGGCATTATCGAAATGTTTTTAAAAAGCCCACACGAAACACGTATACTAATTCGGTGTACTAATTCTCGGTGCACCAGTGCACTGAATTCAGTGCACTGTGCACTGCAGGTGCTCCAGTGCACCAAAATGGTGCACTTAGACTATGTAACACTTTTGGGAAGCAACACCATACACATAGCCATCACACGTTATTGACATTAACCCAGACTTTTTTCCTCCACAATATATTTTCTCACTGCAGCACAAAACAATGTTGTGCACAAAACAAACCTGAAGCCGCTCACTCTTCTAGGTTTCACTTTGGGACCACTGCCAAATGCTGCGGACTCGAGCGATATAAACTTCAATGCCAAGCACTTCACAAATCCACTGATTTCACAGACATCATAGCCCACCGTACTAGGCCTTCTCGGGGAATCAACGTCTTTTCTGTCCTCCCTACATAATCTGACTTGCTCAGACAAAAGCTGCAAAATGAAAACCTCAGCCATCATTACAGACACTGCTGAAAACTGAGAAAAGTGTCTGTGTAAATGAGGTGCCCCTATAAGTGGGTTAATATTTATGAAAATGCTTGGGACAGGGCTAAGAAGAGAATCCATGACATTCCTCTGTAGGCATTTGGGCATAAAGACAGTTAACCGACAGCCAGTGGGGGGAAGCTCTTCTTCACTGTCACCAAAGTGGTAATTATAATAATTATTAACACTTTGGTGACAGTGAAGAAGAACAGCTTTTACCAGTTATTGGTAAAAGCTGTTATGGCCATGCTTACCCTGCCCCCTCTAAACCTAAACTGAATAAAAAGAAAATAAAGCTTGCATAATGACAAGATGTCATATAATAAATCAATGGGGGGCTTAAGCAACTACATCAGCAACAGCAATAAGGATGTCACAAAACAATAGGCAAAACAATGTGAACTGACCAATTTTGAAGTTTTGTGGACAGTGGGAACGCATTCCTTCCTCTACCTGAACTTCAGCAATGCCCCTACAAATTCAGCTCCCCTCCATAAAAGCTGAAAAGTGGATTAAAAGGACATGAATATGCAGTTTATGAGTGACATTTTCCTTGGCCTTCCCGTTGCCGTTGCTCAAAGTCCCTAATTTCAGTTGTCCTTAAGTTCAAATCTTCTATCTTTTTCTTTGGAAATAAATTTTCCTGACAGATTCAAGTATCAGAAACTAATGACACAAGTTTGAGATTTCAATTTAATTTTGTTTTAGATGACAGTGCAATGGTCAAGATAAAAGGTGACAATGTGACAGTTCTGCTGGCATTTGGTGGAATGGATACACAAGGAGAGATTTTTAATGACTGTTTAGTTTTGATGCCTGAACATGGAAAATAAATTTTTGTGCAAAATTAGTATCACTCTAAAATAATATTTTTAGGATGATCGTAATAGTAAAGGATTGGTTATGAGATCCACTAAATCTATTTTTGTTTCCTGCTTTTGCCATAAATTTTCTAATGTGCTGGAGCAGCTAACCAGTGGAGATTTCTATTAATTTTGGTCTAGTAACTCACTCAGGCAACAACAGCTAGTGTGTGAACCCACTCAGGGACAGTCAAATAAAAAGAACATGCAAGCTGGCATGGAAATCGCACTCCTCGCGAATAGTGCTGCACATGTTGAGAGACAAGTGGCTCACATGTACTCCTGCATCAAATTCTTATGCAAGATGCGATTTTTGCACTCGCTCACGTGTTCTTTTCACTCAACAATCCATGAGTGGAAAGAGAGACTGCTCGTAGTCTAGAAAAGTCCTCCAAAACTGACAGAATTGGAATTTGTAAAATAAACATAGCGTTTTGAGGGGCAACAAAAACTGGACAACCTAGAGAAACAACACTCTCAACCCACTGGGCCAAACCCTGCAGCCCCTTAATTCCTAAATCTTTACGTTCTTTAATTTCATTATGTGTATCTGACCATTGATTTGATTTGGTCTAATCTTGGTAATGTGCATTTGTAGGTGCTGGAAAAATGTGTTCATTTCCTGTCATCTAAGTCTCCATGGTTATGTCTTTTAGTACTGGACACAACTGAGACTGGTGTCCAAGCTATCCTCCAATCCGAGGATCAGCTGCTTCTTTCTATGATTCATCGTATGTGGCCACCAATGGTTAAAAGATTCGCGGATGATGAACAAGTAATCACACACATTTTGCCCTTTTATTCACGATTACTCTGTTTATCATAAAATCTTTGGGAAAAAAAGACCGAGTAAGTAGTAATTATTAATAACAAATAGGAATAATTACATCTCATTAAGCCGAAGAGAAGAAGAACATTTTATTTTAAATTTCGGGGTGTGGGGAAATGGCTTTGTCATCATGTTCTCACAATTGTGACCAAATCAGAATAAACTAATCAGGGCTAATTTGGTTTCTCTCATGATCTCTGCCTCCCCCCCCCCCCACACACACACACAACAATAGGCAATTAAATCTGAGTAAAATGGACGAAGAACATCCAGTGAACCCCCAAAACTGTCACCTTAAATGGTTACAGACCACTTGAGAGGCATCGCTACAAGTCTGCTCTGAAAAAGACTAGTTTGGGAGTAAGGTTTGAATATGGACAATCGTCTTTTGAGTTCAAGCAACAAGGTCTGAAGTTTTTAGGACCAACTAAGGCAGACTTCTGCCAAGGATAGTGTTGCATCTTTCTCTTGATTATTATTGATTTTGAAACCTAATTTCCTGAATCTTTGTAATTTTATTGAACACATTGACAAGTTAACAGTAATAATTGATCCCAGTAATCAATAAAAAACATACGTGAAAAAAAACACTTGTTGGCATGTTGTTATGCCCCAGGTTCAAATCACTGTCAACCACATCATAAATTTGGCATGCAAGGCCAATTAACAACTTCTGGCCTACACAGGGAGGAACAACAACTGGACTTTAACAACAACATACACATTTATTTTTGTGCACATGTGGCCTTGTAAACACGTTATACATACATGGTTTATTTTATATAGCTACTGCTCTGTTAAACTATAAATAATTTACTTGGACTTCTATCAAGTGCTTTGTGTAACTACTTGCCTAATTTGTATTAACAAGTTTGGTATGCGGATCTGTTAATAAAATACACACAGTGGAACCTACCTGTGCGACCAGCTCTCGTAAGCGACCACCTCCCATCAGTTTCATTACTTTTCCAAAATACATAATGTTTGCAGTGAATTCAATACATTTGCAGGAACCTCTTGAAGACAACCAACTCCAGTAAGTGACCACCTCTCGTAAGTGACCACTTTTTGGGCTGACATTTTGGAGTTTTCTACTGTTCATAAACTCCGGTAAACAAGCTCTTGGTACAATCCTATCTCACTAGACAGTGCAAATTGCGTAGAATGGTGCAAAACTTTCTTCTAACACCTGATCTCTGCTAAAGTTGAGTGCATTGAATTGCCAATTTGTGAATACTATAAAAGAGATGTTACAGTACATCATTTTGGGTATAAGTCAGACTATGCATAGATTATTGAAAGTAAACCTCTGAAACTAGCTATACAAAGAAATTAAAATTTTGACTCCCTGTGTTCTGACCTTTGACCTCTTCACATTTTGTATGGTCACCTATGGGAGGTTCAAATGAAACTGCAAAAAATGCTGTGCAAAAGCCAATTGACTACCTCGCCTCCACATGCAAGAACAAAATAATAGCCTTGAAACAAAAAACATTAAACACATTTATTTTTAAGTTTTGAAACTACACTTGTTTTACTAATCTTCTACTACCGGTACTTTACTCCTGTAAACGTTGAAACTTCTATAAGATATGACTTATAGTTTACTTTACTCCTGGCCTGGGATGCCCATACAAAAGGTACAGAGGAGCTCATTGTACCTATTAATGTGGGTCCATTTTAAGTTAAACTCCTCTTGACTTGTACCTTCTAGGGTACAAGCCAGCAAAAGTATGATGGGAAATTAAGTTAATACCATTGTCATTACATGAAGTCATGCCCTTAAAACCAGATTTTGGTATCTGTTTTGATGTTAATCTTTTAACAATTTCCAACAACAACTCCACATCACTTCATAAGGAAGACCATTGTACTGGGACTAATTAATTTGGAAAGTACACCTCCCTTATATAAGCTTATTGAAAACTTGCAATGAAAACTCAACAAATTATGTAATAAGAAACATTATGCCACAAAAATCAAAACGTACACTGCACTAAACTAACATGTAAATTATAGAAATACAGTATGCTGTATTACTCTGGGGAGACTTAACCTCAAGGAAAACACATTCATGATGATGATGTCACAGGCAGCCCAGATGCATTGTATGTGGAGTTCATTTAAAAATAGAAGAGGGTGAAAATATAATGTAATAGCACGAAATAAATCTTGTTTTCTCCTGTCCTGTTTAATTAATTTCCGGTTAATCTTAAACCGTTCTCTTATGCAATCGCTTGATAGCGTCGCTGCTTATATGAGCCGTTAAGCCGAAGGTTTGAAGAGATTTATAGGTTGAAGCCACCTCCGATTGAAAAAAGCCACAAAATGTCATTTAAACCAGCCAGGACGAACAGGGATCAACAGGGGAGCATTGAACTGAAGGTAGACAGGCTTTATTTCAAGATATCTTGATTCTTTTATCTTCGGTTCGTCCGTTATAAATCTCTGCAAACCTTAGGCTTAACGGCACATATAAGCAGCGACCTCTCAAGCGATTGCATAAGAGAACTGTGCAAGATTAACCAGAAATTAATTAAACAGGACAGAAGTAAACAATATTTATAAATTCTCGTGCTATTTACAAATATTTTCACCCTTTTCTATTTTTAAATGAACTCCACATGCGACGCGTCTGGGCTGCCTGTGATGATGTGGACTTTGAAATAAAAAACTGGGAACTAATTCAAGGCCAGGTTGTTTGAAAGCCAATTAGTGCTAACCTTGGGATAAAAACATTGTCCAAGGTCTTTGATTCTCTTGTTAATATAAAAGCATTATCGCTGCGAATTTTTAATTACAAGTCAAATTTCAAAGCAACCAAAGTCAAATCGTTAAGTGTTTAGTGTGGAATTCACTATCACTATGGATAAAAGTGAATCAAAAATTGACGCTAATCCTAGATTAGCTTAACCCAGAGTGCTTTGAACAACCGGGCCCAGATTGCTAAAGTTTTATGTCTGAATCTTTACAAAATCCTCTTTCTCAAACTTCCTGTAGTTTTCATCCTGCTCAAAGATACTGTGTGTTACAATATCTGCAGTAACATTAGGCTTTTCCTCTTGAGGGGATCGAACAACTCGCTGTGCCCGTCCAACAAACTGGACAAACTTCCTTGCGGAACCAATTCTTGTAAGTATAGCAGCAATGCTAATGGGCGGGTGATCGAAACCCTCAAGCAACATACCCACGACTACAAGAAGCTTTACCTCATTTCTTTTTATTCTTTTCATTATCTCGGGCAGCTGAGGCACACCTGTATAGTACGCAAAGGCAGTTCCATTGTCAAAAAAATTGTTCCAGGTTTCTGCTGCCAGATTAGCAAGTTGTTTGGTCTTGGTGATTGCAATCGCCATGTGTGGAACGCCGCCGGGTAGGGGCTGATCTATATTCTTATCATCTTGGATTTGTTTGACTTTCTCAAGGACCGCCCGAAATATTTGCTCTTCAGTACGCCCAGCTGTATTAACTACAGTCGGTTTAGTCCGGCGAATGACTCCTGTGTCCCTAGCCTGTGCAAGAGACAAACGAAAAACAACTGCATCTTTTACATCTTCTATTATTTCTTCCTTGTCGCTTCTGAAAGGTGTTGCGGTGAGAAACACCACCAACGCGTGACCTCTGAATTTATCAATAATTCTTTTCCATGTTGGAGTAGGAAAGTGGTGTGCCTCGTCCACGATCACAATCTTAAACAAGTCGTCAGGAAGTTCTTCTACCCACCATCGCGAATCTTCCCGGGAAGGCTTTTTAGAAAGAAATTTGTGCACGTTAGCGATGATCACATCCTTGTCTTTTATGAAATCAGGATGTGTCAGCTGTGCGGTACCGTCAATCTTCACCCCGTTTGGAAGGACTTCTCTGCGGAACGCATCGGATACAATCTTTTTCCGTACGAGAAAGTTATCGGTCTGTTCGGCCGCCGCAACCAGTATTTGTCGCTCAAGCTGGTCAGCTATATCGCGACTTGGTGCAAGTACCAGAATCGGTTTGTCAAACTTATAACGTGGATTTCCTGTTGGAAAGTTAGAAGGACAATCTTCCATGCCAATACTTCCTATAAAGTACGGAAGACAAGAGATAACACCAGTTTTTCCCGATCCTGTGGGCATTGATATCAACGCCTTGCCTGGCACATCATCATTGCGACTAAACCAAACCTTCAGGGCTTCCAGAGCGTCGCTTTGATGTTGCAGAAGCTTTTCGTTGCAGCTATTCACCACAGGGAAGCTGTAGCGGTTAAATTTTGGTTGAAGGACAGGAAAAAAAGCCATGACTACTAATGGGAGCAGAATGAGTAGAGCACACCCAATTAAAGGCGGAAGTTGTGCAATTGTTGAGAGATTCAATTGTCAGCCGCTGTTCGAAAATATGAGCCCGCGAATAACTTGGCTAAATATTAACACCAATATCTCTGAGCGAAAACAACCGGTTATCACGCCTACCGATGCAGTTTCTTTGGGAAAAGGATTCCGCACCAAAATTCAAAGATATCGGAGTTACGCTCAGCAGATTTCCAAAAGCTCAGACGAGAATACATTGATGACGAGACTCCAATCCAAGATGTCAACAACACACTTGAAAAAGTTGAAAACAAGCTACTCATAGAACAGGAAAAAAGTTAAACGTAGGAGAATCAAGCCAATGTCGAACAAAAAATGGTTTGATGAAGATTGTGTCGAATGTCGCTTTAAAAAACATATGCTTACCGTGTACGATGAGTATCATCTCTTAATTTTTCTTTCGTTTCAATAAATCTTGAAAAACTCGATCCTGGATAAATCTTGAAAAGGTCAGTAAATTTTGAAAAACTCGTTAAGTCTTGAAAAAGTCGATAAATCTTGAAAAACGTGAAAAAACTTGAAAAACGAGAAAAAAGTTGAAAAACACGAAAAATCTTGAAAAAACTAAAAAATCTTGAAAAACGTGAAAAAAAGTTGAAAAACGCGAAAAAATCTTGAAAATCGTAAAAAAAAAACTTGAAAAACGAGAAAAATCTTGAAAAACGCGAAAAATCTGGAACAGTTATAAAATGGGGTTGGGAGGCCTGCGTGACTCCTACTTCACGCTTTCGTACACTTCGCGTTACATATCTCGGTCTTTCGACGAATTTTGCTTCTTGTATTTTTGTAGTGGGTTTAGTTGGGAGGATTTTTAGATGGTTACTGAATTGAGCCATTTCAACTTAAACGTCGCATTTTTAAACTTTTTTCTCGAGGTCATATCGATCTTTTTCTGTTAAACTCTATGATGGCGCCTCAGTTAATTTTGACCTCTGATCGTCTGTTAAGCTTAATGTGGTTTCTATGCCGCTTTCGGCATATTAGGTACGTTGAATCTGGCTCCTTTACCCCTTGATAGAGTTTTTCAGCCTCTCTGTTTGTATTTGTGACCATAAAGGATCCGAAATATTCTAGGCACGTGATGGGTTTCCCTGCTGATGTTTGTACCGGGGGGGGGGGGGTTACTCAACCCATATTTGGATATAGGTAAGCCACTGAGGGTTTGAAACCCTGACCCTGTTTAGGACAAAAAAAAAAATCCTAAAATACATACCCTGTTTAGGAAAAAAACCTCAATTTTATTACCCTGTTTAGGTCATGCAATACCCTGTTTATAATTAGGACAGACTCGCGCGAAATTATATACCCTGTTTAGGACAGACTCGCACGAAATCACATACCCTGTTTAGGACAGAGAGGCCAAAAACCATACCCTGTCCAGCGGCACATCCCCGTATGGGCCATATAAGGGAGTACCCCCCCCCCCGGGTGTTTGTAACGCCAGCCCCGGCTTATTTGTATAATTCTGTTGCAGGATGTTGTGTTTCGCATCACGGAGTGTGATCTGTAGACCCTCTTTGTCATGAAACTGAAGTTGTAGCTTCTTTCTAGCTATGCAGCATGTAATAGATGGCTGAACTCTGCTTCAGTCAAACATGTGTGAGTAAGCTCCTCTTGAAACTGAGAGTTTCGTGTCTAGGAGCTTACACGAGTTTGCCTAAGGGCAACTCACAAAGCCAGTCCCGGTGTCCCAGCAGATTTGGACCCCCCCAAATCTGGACCCCCCGGTCCAAATTCGCTAGCGGATTTGGACCCCCCGGTCCAAATCCGCTAGCGAATATGGACCCCCGGGGGACCCAATCCGCTAGCGGATTTGGACCCCCTATGTAATTGTAAAAACCCACGCTGTTATTCGCATATAAAGTACCGAAATAATTTCACTTTTCAATCTTGGCGAAGAAACGTTTCGTTTGGGTTTCAAAATACTGCAAACCTATTCATAATAGAGGTAGAGTCAGACTTTAGATCAAGTAAATTGACCGTTCGTTCTAGGCACATAGCCAGACCTCTCAACGTTCCAGTTAAAGCACGCGCCGCGGTATTTCTTGCAGAAGATACGATTTTAAAATCTTGTTTTCTTTCATACGCGTTGTTATTACTTTTCCAGGATACTGAATTTAACATAGTTTGAATGGGCGGTTTAACAAAGGAGGTTTTAAAGTAACACCTCTAGTTTGAACGGGCAGTTTAACAAAAGAGGTTTTAAAGTAACACCTCTTGGTTGAGAATCGCATTGTGCACCCTGCAAAAAAAGTTTGCTTGATTACACAACTTCACAGGATGTTTTTTTTCAGAAACTTTTCCAATCATGATACTTTGAATTTGTATAAGTCATGAGGACACCAAGAAAAACATCAAGACTTTGCTGCAACAAAATTCAAAAATTCAAAATTCAGTTATCGCATGTTAACTATGTCATCGATGTTACAAAAGGCCTCTAAATAAAGAGCAAATTTCAACAGTGCGTCTTTGAAGAAAAAATTAGATCAGTTAATTTTTCAAAAAGCGTGCTTACGTACACGCGCTAGGAAAAGTGATTTCTCTTGTTCATTTTAATGAAAAATAGCAGAGTCATGCTTAAGGGTTCTTAAGGTTCAGTAAACTGGAGTGCTACCACAAAGCCACAAAACGTTTAAAAGTGTCTGAAACACGCGCTGCGGTATTTCTTACAGACGGTGCGATTTTCAAATCTCTTTTTTTTTTCTTTTACTCCCGTTGTCAATATTTATTCTAAAAAAATTAATTTGAGGTGAGAAAAAGGTGAGAAGAAAAGCTAATTTTTAAAGTACGCTTGCTACTCCGTCCCTCCAATTACCGCGGCAAGCTGATGTCAAATACTATAAAAATTGTTTTTCTTAGCGCGGCTTTATAAACTCGCTTTAAGTCAGTTATGTTAGAAAATATTGTAAGATATCTTCAAGAAAGTTTAGTTTTTAAAATTTATCGATACAAACTAGCGTTGTAGGATCTCTTTTACCCTAAGTATTAAAGATTATTTGAAAAGAAAAACTGCTTCAATATTTTCTATTTTGCCTCTTTAACAGCTCCAAAAAACAATTTTACCAATTTTACTCAATAGAACGCTTGATTTCAGGGGGGTCCAAATCCGCGAGAGGGGGTCCATATCCGCTAGCGGATTTGGACCGGGGGGTCCAAATCCGCTAGCGGATCTGGACCGGGGGGTCCAAATCCGCGGGGGGGTCCAAATCCGCTGTGACACCGGCAACTGATGAGACCCATGTGGAGGGTCGAAATCATGGTCTTGCCTGTACATGTTAGCATACACAAACACGCGGTCGATAGACTCGCTAAGAACAGGAGGAAAAATATAAAGCTCCTAGACACGTTTTTTTCTCGTTTTTCAATTTTTGATACGTTTTTTCAAGATTTTCGGTGTTTTTAAAAAGATTTTTCGCGTTTTTCAAGTTTCTTCGCATTTTTCAAGATTTTTCGCGTTTTTCAAGATCTTTCGCGTTTTTTAAAGTTTTTTTTCACGTTTTTCAAGTTTTTTAACGTTTTCAAGATTTATCGACTTTTTCAAGATTCATCGAGTTTTTCACAATTCATCGACGTTTTCAAGATTCATCGAGTTTTTCAAAATTCATCGACATTTTCAAGAATTATCGAAACAAAAGAAAAATTAAAGTGATGATACTGATCGTACACCGTATGAGCTAATTAAGGAAGCTTTCAAACCAAAAACACAGAGATCCCTTAAATGCTAAACATATTGTTTTAACAGAATACAAAATGTTGTTGTGCAAAAAAAAAAAAAAAAAAAGCAAGAACTGAGAGCTGCAATTCAAAGATCACCGAATCAGAGGAAAGTACAGAAAATCCGGATGAGATCAAGATGATCTTCCATTAGGCTCAGAGGAAGTCTGGCGAAATTTACTTCCACTCTCTTCACTCAAATAAACCTTTAAACCCAGCACACCAGACAATCATCAATTAATGAACCCAAACAACTAAAGAATTGCAAAGAGTGGTTATGCTCTTTGGATTACTTTATCGCCAAAAAAGAGATACTTTCAGCTGCGAAAAGATTGAAAAATATAAACAAATCAGACAAACAAAAAATGAAATGATCAAGGCTAACCTTCATGAAATAAGCTTTTTATTTCAATTCTTAATTTAGGTAAAATGCCTCAGACTTGGTGTGGTGGTCTTATTACATGCACCGATACAGCTCACCCGAGTAGAAATTTCTATAATTTTGTCTTAGCTGGTTACTCACTCAGGCAGCAACAGTGCGTGAGCCTAAAACAGATGATTGTACGTGCACGTGGTTATGGTGATTCTAACAACACCTCTCTGAGAAGCAGTGCTGTAGTGGTTACTTTAACACGCGTGTGGTGAACTGCTCGCAATGAACGGGTTGACCGTATGTGCGTCCTGTTTTTATGCAGCAGGTGATTCTCGCACTCAATCACTTGACTATCCCTGAATGGAAATAGAGACTGGCCTAAACTTCAGTCAGAAGATTAGAGCATAAGTCAATCAGCTGAAGGTGCCTCACATTGTGCTGTTTCCTAAGACAAGGAACTCTTTCTCATATTGTTTTTGCTTTGCCCAGGCCCCAGTTGCTCAAAAGGTGGATAGTGCTATCCACTGGATAAATCTCTATCCAGTGTATACCGTATTTATTCGAGAGAGCGCCGCGGCGCTTATTAAATTTTTCGACTTGTCGGTGCGGTGCTTATTTGAGGGCGGCGCTTATTCGGGGGTGGCGCTTAATTAAAACTGCCTACTTGCGAATAACACAGTCAGATGTATCATTCTTAAGTCTTTGTTCATAACAATAACATAGGAAGGACGCAACGAAAAAGTTAGTTTTAAAGGTCGAAATCCCTCTCCACATCCAAGTAAATAACAATAACAGCAATAACAATATCAGCCGTATTAGCATTTCAGCAGAAGTCATGTCATAAATCAATAAGCGCTGCATTATTGCTGGATGGATGCGGCGTTTACTCGGGGGCGGCGCTTATCAACATTTTTGCTCCAAAATGCAGCGCTTATTCGGGGGCGGCGCTCTTTCGAGTAAATACGGTAACACAATTGGTTTCCCTGACACTTATCCACTGGATAAAGATTTATCCTGTGGATAGCGTTATCCACCTTTTGAACAACTGGGGCCAGGTGTATAGAAATGGGTAAAAGCACTGGCGTAACCCTGCAGTCGACTAGCATGGGGTACCAGTAATATGTTCTTTACGCTACAGAAACTAGAGGTAAGCACAGGCTATGAGGGCTGCCTGTGGCTCATATGCGACCTTACCATTAAGCACATCACACATGGGAGGAAAGAGTTGAGCAAACTGCCTTGTGATCAGCTGTTTTCTCCAGAGCATGGAATTTTCGATTTTCACCTGTGACTAGAACATCAGTATTTTGCATATTAAAATCAAGAAAGAGATATAGTTAATTAGCTAGTTTATTGATTAATTCCTCTGTTATCCTATTGGACAAACCACAACTACTAATTTTATTTAGCTGTTACCCTTTGTGAACAAGCCACAGTTCTGTGCCACTAATCCTAGGCACCAAGTGTGAATGCCCACTTTGTATTCAGATGAGCTTTTGAATTTAGAAAACAAAACACACCTCACCAATCAAAAATTAAAATTAATTAAGTTTTAATAAAAACCATGATAGAAAAAAGTCAGTGCTTTGAAAGTTTGTTTTTATTTTGCAACGATAACTTTAACAGCACCAGTAAATATGCGGTATACATTCTTTGACAAAAATGTTGAGACGCTTCAGAATGTGAGAACTTTGACCTTGAAAATCACTAATACAAGAAAGCTTCTTTTCCTGTCTCACCCTTATCAATGTAGGTTTGCCGCCACAAAAGCCTGATAAATCATCAGTCCTTCCTAACAACATTGAGTAAGAGGAATGGTGCAGAGAAAGCATTTCTGCTATCTTGTCCGTGTTTCCATGAGGCAGATTGAGAAATGTGTGTTAACTGCTTATGTCTCAACTAGTTCTGTACAAGATTGTGGCTCTTTTAACTCGTTTAAGTTCTAACAAGCAACAGACGCACTAGTTCATATACTCATTGTGCTTAGAGAAGTATACGTATACATTAGACAACAGAGAAACATACCATAAAACTTAAAGGTAATTTATGCGACAACTAATTCAAGCAGTTCACCCAAAAAATGTAAATTTGCTAAAACAGTCTTTGCTAAAAATGGCACCCTTAGGATAACGTGAAAATTTGAAAAGATAAAAATCTTTCATCGTTAAACTCAGAAACTCTCACCATCTTAAAGGGAAGCCATGGTTTCTCCTGGTTTTCTTGAACCCTTTGGGATAAAACTTTGAAACTAAAGTATAAGATATAACTTGCAAGTGCCACTGAGACGAAAATTCGTAGGTTTATTTCGGCCAAATTCTGTCGCAGAATATCGCGTTGTATCTATATTTACCCAGAAAACTGAACAAGAAACCGTCCATCCTAATATTTTTTAGCTCCAAAGTTGCGTAAAATGTGTCCGCCATTACTGAAAACGTGTTCCTGGGTGATTGCGCAATTTAATAGCTTGTGACGTCAGAGGCTCACCTCAGTCGCGTTTCCTTGTGTTTTGACTCAAGATGCCTACCGTCGACTGCGAGACCTCCGAAGAGTATTTCTACAATTCGGAACAGTCTTTAGCTTCCGAAACATCAGAGGATTCATTTCATTCGGCAAATGAAGAATTTTTCTTACCGTACGATGTAAGAACTGATGTCAGGAGATTTCAGCTTATAACAAGCTTGTAAACAAACTGTTCAAAGTTGTTTTTCTCGCCATGCTGGCGGGAGTTCAAAATATCCGCAAAATAATGCTTACAGTGATTACAGTTCAGGCACAAGTTGCTCAAAGAGCGGATAACTCTCATCCAACGGATAAATCGCTGTCCAGCTATTCGAAAAACTGATGTTTTAAGCTTTGGAAATTTAGACAAAACACCTATGAAAACTCTAAAATTTGAGGCCGCGAATTCTCAAGCATCGTCGATTGATTTTATTTTACGCTTCGTTGGAGAAATAAAAGAAGCTATATTTTGTCTGCCGTTGTTTATATTTATATTGTGAAGCATTGAGATTTTTGGCCATTCTTAGCATAGTATGGGAAAAATTCTTGAAGAGCCGTAATGCTGTAGTCATCTGGCAGTCAGCTGATGAAACCTATCGTGTCAATCATAGTACAGTGGTCGCTTGCATAGAAACACAAGTGCTTGGGTTTCTAAATATTTTGAACAGTTTTTGTAGAATTCTTAACTTGAGCAGAAAAAAGTGAAATAAACCAAGACCTTTTTTTAAGAACTGGAGGCCTTGTGTGACCGGAATCTAAATATTTGTCGTGCAAATCAAAGCCACAAGGAAAATTTTCTGCTGCTCAACATCAACATGCGGACCGCCGAAGAAACGAAGCTTTCACTTGCTTTATTCATTGCGTAAAAATAATAACTTGATATCTAATCATTTTTCTTGGTAGTTCATATACTAAGATTGCTATGACAGTTAAAAGAAATAACATTGTAAACCCCTTAGACAAATAGTGGCGTGTGATATTTTTTCCCAACCAACTTAAATTTCCACGCAAGACGGTCCAAGCTGTTGAAGCCTTTAAGCTTATATATTTTGATCAATGATGTCAATGGACTCTTCACCGACAGGGAATAAGGAGAAAAGTTTCTCCACATTCAGGATGGTATGCTTTAAAATAAATGACCATGCTTCTAAGCGATTACTGCTTTGAAATTAATACACACGGAATTAAAAAAAAGCTAAGCAATACAAACTATAGGATGCATTTTATGAGGACTACACCGAAGGTCTTCGCGCTAGCAGACGGCAGAACTAAAAGGGTTTTCCACAAGAAAAATAAACTTTAAAATACGTTAAAAGAAAATAAGCTTTGCTCAATGGTGGATGCGTTGAAAAAGAAACAAACTATCACTTCAACTGCGTTAAGATTACGTACCTTTCGTCTCGTTTTTTCCGGTTCTTTTTTTCCAAATACTTGGAATTGACAATGGAATAATCGACCTCTGGGATCCTTCGACATGGACAGCCCCCTGGAAACACTCGTCCGTGAAGTGATCAGAACAGCCGACAAAAATACCTCTCGGGTTGAAATTTGCACTGTGTGTGATTACAAAAATTATCCATTTTTCCATAAATTTGCGGGTCCGCTCTCAAGGCTTTGATGAAGCGAAATACCAGCTCGATGGTTGGATTCATTGTTGTAGCATTGTACAACGCAAGTAATACCCTTTATAACTGCTGCAGCAACGAAAATTTCAAGGTCGTACAGCAAACAATTGGCAGGAAATCTTCCCTCGACGACAGTTAAATTTCTCGCGGCAAGTAAACGTATGAAGGTATTAGGTTTGAGGTGAGCCTCTAACGTCACTTCCGCTAATTCGCAAGCCAGCTTCCGGAACAAGGGCGAGTAATGGCGGCCGTAAAATCTCGACAAAAACCGTCCGAAAAAAGCGACTTCCAGCCGTCGTAATGAGTTGAAATTTGGCATGGTGACTAACAACCACAGACTCTTTTCGAAAATGCAAAAATATGGAATACCAAAATTCTGGTCCCAGTGGCACTTTAACATTAAAACTACAAATTAACTTTTTTCCGTTGACTGCGAATATCTTGCTTCCTTATATTTTTTTCTTATTTAATGTTACGACCATTGTATCAAAAACGTAGCCTTCAAATCACTTATTACAAAGTTTCTTCCTGTATTTGGAATTTTGACCCAGAAATCCTTTCACCATTGTACAGTAACAGTACAGTTATTTCCTGACGAATATCTTGCATTTCTCCTTGAAAAACAATTTGTTTTTAAAATGTTTCATATGTTATCTGACACGGACAGAGCTCTTCACAGTTACTGGCTACTTTTCAGGTATCTTATATTTGTAACAATAACTTACTTCTACGTGTAAAGTATAAAATAGCCAAACCTCAAAACTATGTATTTAAATTTTAAAAAAATCAGGTTTTCTTTGAATTTCTTGCTGTCTCAAACACACAAAAAAACTGTTTCAAAACTCTCTCCAGGCCAGTACACTCGTGTTATAAAAAGCTGCGTAAAACACATGGTCTGATTAGTTGAGAAGCTATTTTACATGACATGTAAACACAAGGACAAATGACAGCACTTCGACATTGCTGATCCTAGCAGTATGCAGGACGCGTGTCACCACGAACTCAGTAAATATGACCCATGCTCGCCACGAGTCTCCCAGTAGCTCAGTGGTTAGAGCGTCCGACCGGTGTACGGAAGGTCATGGGTTCGATTCCCTTTGGGGACTCAGATTTTTTCTTTGTCCCACGCTCGCGACATGCTGATTATTCCATCTTTTCTTAGACATTTAATTAATTACCTGGCTTTACTAGAAAAAAAAACGGCCACTTTGCTCTCGCAACGTAAGGCCACTAAGTAAACACCTTTATTTATTCAGGGAAATCCCGTCAGCGTCAAGGCAGACTCTGTTATCAATAGGAGCCCTGAAAAATAAATTATTTACACTACAAAAAGGGGTTTAATAACATCCGAAAATTGTTACAAAACAAACTTAACTGCGAATTGATAAAAAGATATAAGATATAAAAAGTGCTAAATTCTGTAACCCCTTAAAATTAATAAGAATAAAAATATACAAATAAGGAAATGACAATTACATCGTCGACATAAGAAGGATCTAGTTTAAAAATTTGTTATAAATTAAGGCTCCATTGTAAAAGAAAGCTCTCTTGGCGGCTTCAGTCCTAACTCGCGGGATACGAAGACAATTACTCTGTCGCGTAATCCTGGGAACGACATCCCGGTTAAAGGTGAAATAATTACGAAGGAACTGACGGACGTTATTAGTTTGGCATTTCTTAACTAACTTACATACATGTTTGTCTCTGTGGGTCTCTAGTGGCACCCATTTCAAAATCTGCATTTCCCTGCTAGCAGAGGCCCCTTTTCCTTTGTCGTCAGCTCAGCGAATACAAAGGAAAAGGGGCCTCTGCTAGCAGGAAAAATCTGCATAGCAGTGTCACTTGAACTAGCCATAGATACAACTTGAGGTAAACGACTGAGGGAGTTTGGATGAATTGAAAAGTACTTTATATGTAAACCCTCTCCTGTGGCTTGGGTTCAAACTGAAACTTAGATTCCTTGCAAACTCCCTATCCTTTACGCACCAAGTTATTTTGACTTACATACTTGAAACAACTCGTCAAGATGCTGTGGAGCATTTCCATCAAAGCCTGTGTCTCTCAACATAAAGTATTTCAGAGTAACCAGAAACTTTTCAAATTTCTTATCAAGATTTTTTTAGACTATCCGAGTGCATCCGCCTAAGTTCCTTACTTTGTGGTGTGTCATTCAACCGGAATAAACGCCTCGTTTTGAAATGTGTCGTGAATGTGAGAAACAATGTCAGCACGAATACTAGGAGACTCGCGGTCTTCGCCATCACGGACAATTCTCTGAACTCTTCCAATGAACTGGACAAACTTCACGGGGGATCTGATCTTCATTAGTATTGCTGCGATACTCATGGGTGGGTGATCAAAGCCCTCTTGAAGCATATCTACCACCACTACAAGTTTGATTTTGTTGTTTTTCAATGTCTGCATCAACTCTTGTCGATCAGATGCTTTTGAGTGGTACGCAAAGGCAGTTCCATTGCCCCAACGGTTGTTCCACAGCTGAACAACTCGGTCAGCACAGTCAGTATTCTTAGTAATAGCAATGGCCATATGCGGCACATTGTTGGGAAGAGGATGAACGATGTCCTTGATCTCTTGTATTTCATTCACTTTCTCGAGGACTTCTAAAAACATCTGCTCTTCTCCACTTTCTTCACCCAGGCTATTACCTGCATAATCAACCGGAACCCAGTTTGTTCGGCGAATGATTCCCCTGGGCGCATATGGTATGCAAATCGACGGTCCCCAAATCGACCATTAACCACGGGTTCGACCACGGGTTTCTTGTCGCTTCTGAATGGTGCCGCGGTGAAAAATGTCACAAGTGCAGAACCTCTAAACTTAGCAATTATTCTTTTCCAGGTTGGAGCTGAGACGTGATGCGCCTCATCCTCGATGACAAGTTTGAAGATTTCATTCGGCAATTCTTCTTCCCATTTGCCTTCAAGAAACTTTTGGGCATTAGCAATGACGACTTCGTGGCTTTTGATAAACTGAGAACTCTGCAATTTTTTTGTGTCCTCAATCTTCACTCCCGATGGAAGAACGTATGGTCGACTTTCTTGAATTATTTGTCTCTCTAAGAGAAAGTTCTTTTGTTGCTCATCATCCGAAACCAATATTTGCCCCTCAAGTTGGTCTGCTATCACAAGATTGGGTGCTATCATCAGCACTGGTTTGTCAAACCTGTGAAGAGGTTCACCAGTTGGAAGGTCCCTACGAGACTGAGGTGTTTGCATTCCTATTTTTTCCAGAAAATAAGGCAGACAACACATGACTCCCGTCTTTCCTGTACCTGTTGGCATGCATACCAAAGCTTCGCCTGCGTTCCCTTCGCGAAACCACTCCTGAAGGTTTACAAGTGCTTCGTATTGGTGTTCAAGGAGCTTTTCCTTGGCACGTTTTTCAATGTAGAAGCTGAAGCGGTTGAATTTTGGATCCTCTTTGGGACAAAAGTCTGAGTCGTCTTCAGCCATGGTGAATGCGAGCGAACTCCGTCCGGTCCAGGGGCCCGTTTCTCGAAACTCCCGATAACTTTCCGGGCCCGGTAAGTATTTTTTCAAGCTCATTTATTTATCAGCTAATGGTATTATTGGCGCAAACTTAGCGATATGCTTCACGAAATTATAAAGATTAAAATTTAACTTTCAAAATCAATAAAAGTTGTATAGCTACTGGAGAATTTTGTGCACCTAAAATAGTTTTCGGGCCCGGAAAGTTATCGGGAGTTTCGAGAAACGGGCCCCAGACGTTTTCGACTTTTGGCGGGAAGAAGCCAACACAGCTAGCCGCTGAAGCCCCTGATTGGCTGAGTGGGATGATGTGCAAGCTGACGTAACATGGATCAACCCGTGCATCAACCCGTACCCAGTCAGTCTCAAAAACCAAGATGGTGGCGAATCGAACGTGCCTTGAGAGAAACATCTTGAAAAAAATGTAGAAAGGAGCAGATCCGCCATGGGGCCCGATCCTAGCGAATCGTTTAGAGAGCTTCGCCCTGTATGCATTAAGTTATCCAAGGAACCCTCACCTCAAAATATCAAGGATCTCGAATGTAAACTACGGAGTGTAGATCCTGCACATCTCAGCCAACTTGTTGAGTATGTGCTGTTCCCTTTGAAACTCGCGTTACAGAACGAAAATACTACTAATGAAGTACAAGAAAGTGTTGTTGGATGCATCGAAACTCTGTTTACACGTGCTCAAGTTTGCCAGTTCGGCACATTCGAAGAGATGTTTAATTATTTGTGCATGTTGCTGAGCTCAAGAGAAGGTGGTCCGGGGCAGATTGCCGATATACCAGAAGAACTCAAACTCGCTATTGTCAACTGCCTTTCTCGTCTGCTCCAACACACTTCTCTTGTAGTTAAAGCTGCTTTTTTTTCACCTCGTTGCCTTCCTATCATTGGACATTCAGTCAGTACTTTGCTGGCATTGTCTGAGAGAGAGAAAGATAAAAACTTGAAATTAAGTGCCCTTGGGTGTCTCAGCAATCTTGCCTGCTGTGGTACAAAGGTTGTTTGTGAACCCAACAGTAGTGCGAATTTGGAACAGGATGAAGACAGGGAGGCATTGGAAAATGCAGTTAAGGATTCTGTGGCAATAACCTTTGCCTCATTCATTCCAGGAATTTCAATAGCTTTATGCAGAGTTATCACCTGCGATACTAAGCAGGGTCATGCTGTTATCTCACAAGCCATTGATCTATGGGGTGACATTCTTTCTTTGGTGATGAATGACAAACATATGCCGAATCAACCATCAGAGAGTAAAGACATCATTTCACAACTTATTTCATTAGCAATAAAAGGTCAATCTACTGAAGCAAAAGAAGATAAAGAAGCTGGTATTTCAAACTCAAATCCCGAAAAACATAATAAACTTCAGAGCTTGAAAGTCAACAGAACTGCTGACTGGTTTTGTGACACTGCATCAAAATTAAAAATTGTGATGGAGAGACTGAGTATAATTTCTGCAAACCCTAACTGGAAAGTACGACTTTCACTTGCGAAGTTTTGTGACAAACTGCTTACAAACTGTCTGGATTCATTACAGCCTTGTACATCTACCATGGTGGATTTACTGGTTGGTTTGACTGAAGATGACTATTCACAAGTTGCATTACTAAGCAAAACTATCTTACAGAAGTTATCAGGAAGACTTGGGGATGGTAAGCAAGAACTCACCTTCAATAATATCATAATTCTAACATGATTCTTTAGAAAATGATTTGTTTCAGGTGGTTTTCTTTGTGTTCAAGTATCTTCTGGGATTAACTGGGAATGTGTGGTTCCAGAAAAAATGCATACCCACCTTGTGGATGGGCAATGGAAATTCCTAAGGGGGTGAGGGATCTCAAAAGCCAAAATTTTTGAGGGAAAGTATGAAGTAAAACTGGAGTTTCCAGAGAGTTATGGGATTATAGCATGATAAATTTTACATTAACTGAAATTGAAACTCAGAAGAAAGAATTCCGAGTTCCAGATGGGATTTGAACCCACGACCCTCCTGGAACTCGGAATTCTTTCTTCCGAGTTTCAATTTCAGTTAATGCAAAATTTATCATGCTATATTTCTACAGAAAGACTCACTTGGCAGTTATGGGATTCAAACCGAAAATCCATCTGTAGTGGAGGTATGGATATTTTCTGGAACAACACAGTGAGTTGAAGAGAAAAACAACCTCATCCCCATGGTCTTCTCGCTTTTCAAAATGGCGGCAGCTCGGGAGAAGACCCTGGCACACAGCAGATCACATGTCTCCAACGAGGATGGAGATGTATTCAAAATGGCGGCTACGGCGAAAAGGGTGAGAAGAACTGGGTACGAGATGCTAAGGTGAAGACAAACAAAATGGCGGAAAAAGCTGAAGGTCAGTTCAAGAAAAAATAGGAAAAACAGACACGTTTTGCATGTAAGAGTCTTAGGAATACGGCAAAGTGTTAGAGGTCTTGTTTTTGCTGTTCATTGTTTCTTTTTTGGTATTTTAAAGTTAGGAGTAATGGGTTTGAGCGTACTCTACTGCGGAACTCCGTACCGCTATTTGATTCAATGTTGCTCATTGAAGTGAACATATTATATTTTTGTTTCATGAGGCTTTAGGCAATAAATTGTCTTATCATTACATTGTTACAAATCCGTCCTTCTTAAATATTGTTATAAATCCGTCCTTCTTAACATTATATGCTTCAGCTTAAAACTATTCGAATATATCAGGCTCAGATTAAGCTTGAGATATAAATTTTATGGAGTGAGCTTAGGCCTTTAATAGAAAATGACTCATTCATTTATTTATTTACTTACTTATTTATTTAAAGTGCATATGACAGATTTTTTTTTATTTGCCTGATCGAATCTAAGTGACATCCTGATATGAATATCAAAAATTATTTTTCGATTTCGATTTTCCTTCCCCGCGCTTTTGCCGTTTAAAAACGTGAAATTTTACTTCCGGTCATGTCAAAAACCGCGCAAAGGGAGACCTGGGCATAGTCACGTTGTGACGTCATACCAGGAACGGAGTCAATGCCAAAACAAGCTACGTGGGCCGCATTGCGGAGATCTAATTCATTTTATTTTTCTTTATTCCACAACCACCAAATTAAGCACGAAATTATGTGAAACTGCTGATGTTACAAGTAATCTGGGCAGTGATTTGGAGCTTTTAGAGTCCATAGAATGCGAATCGCTAACTTCTGAAGTTGAAAGCGAAACAGAACTCGAGATCGAGAAAGAAGCTATTCAGAACCAAAAGGTCCTTACATAGACAATCCGCTTGCCGATGAAAATTGACTTAGAGAATACTATCAAGAGGTAGAGGAAACAGAACGAAGAAAACAGAATCTAGAAAAACCTATTTGATTGTACCGTAGCGGTCGAGACGTAGTAAGAAGTGCCACGATTTCTCATCTCCCGGTGTACATATTATAATTGTGCTCGGCTAAATAAACCTTGTTCGCGCTCGGCTAAATAAACGCCTGTTATGCAGGTTATAATTTCATACTCTTACAGGTGTAGATGTGGTAACTGTGCTTTAAACCATCTGCAAAACGCCGTAGATTGTCTTTGCTTCAAAGAAGTTCAGAAATGTGTCGAATCTCTCGAAGCGCCGTTGTATGTTTCGCGTGAAGCCGCAAACTTAACACAACAACAGGATGTGTAACAACCTACCCGGCACTGTTCAGTGTTGTCTGACTTTAAAACTGATGGTTGCTACGATCAGATGCAGAAAATATAATACGATAGATGAAAGAAAGTATCGTTCAATAGATTGGTTCGGAAGAGAAGTGCGTAATTCTCTGCGTTCTTGTGGACTCTCTGAAACGTCGTTGTTTTATGTCTACGTAAATTGTGCAATAGCAAATCTGATTGATATTTCAGGTCTTTCAATAAGAATAAGCTGCAGCAAGATTATTAAATGAAGATTAGAGTTTGCTCATGCCTTTCAAAACTTAGACAGACATGTTTTCATCATAATTTTATAATTATCCGTAGTCCAGTTGTGCAAAAATGAGGGATGTTATAATCTTTACCTCAGTTATGAATCAACACTGGTCAGTATATCGGACGTAAAACAGTGCAGAAGTTTCGAGTGTCAATTTGCCTAGACGTATTAAATGCAACTTCTCACACACCACTGGTAGCCATGCCAGGCCGACCGCCACCTGACCTTTATTACAAACTCAACAAAACCATACATGTACATCCTGCATCACAAGGAAAAATTACACAATGGCAAAAGCTCACAAAAAATATCGCGCCAACTAAAAATCTTAGGGCGGGTGGGTGGGAAAAGGTCAGCAATGGCGGACGCAACAAAAACAACTGCCCGCCAAAGGTCACATGACCCTTTCCCAGGTCCCAGCGGTGTGTGAGAAAAACATTTTCCACTTATTTCGTTTCACTCAGCCAGTGGAAAATAACACTTCTCACACACCACTGGTAGCCATGCCAGGCCGACCGCCACAACGGCAAAAAGTATAGAGCTGAAAAAATAAAAAACTACAAATTTCAAAAACCAACAATAACAGTCACATTGGTAAAAATGAAGTAACCTAATGTATCTGACTTTTTCTTAAAAATTGGACAGTATCATCTCGGCAGAAAGGGAAAAAACGATTATCTCTGCATGTTACTTGCGAGTTTACAGATTCTGCCCGATACTCATATAAAACACTAGATCACAGGAAGGAGCATATCTAAACAGATAGCATAAACTTAACAATGACAGCCTAAGAGTCTGATCAGTTCCAGTCCGGATGTCCATCTTAGCATTATACCAAATAAAGATATGAAAATCTCCAACACAATTGCATAGCGTTGCAATGACAGCCTAAGAGTTTGTTTAGTTCCTATCCTTGGATTGTCCTAGTAACAGTTAGCAGTGACTCGAGAGACTCCTGAATGTAATTATTTCTAGACTTCTCACTTCGCCATCCCCCTTGCCTTTGAAAGAGTCTATCAGGTATTCCCAGGGCTGCCGCTGCCGATGCTCCTCCTGCTCTTAGACTGTGGATTCCATACAAACTTGGCTCAAGCCCTTCCTTCAACAGCTCCTGCTTTATTAGCTCCTTCGCCCGACTGTAAGACATGGGCTCCTTTCTGAGCTCCATCCTCTTTTTGGTATGCAGAATCCGACGAAAGAGTTGTGACTTCCTATCGTGGCTGCCCACTTTCAAGAACTTCTCTACCACTGCAACAGGGCATGGTGAAGAATCGCTGCGTGCTATAAAGACCCAAGACCCCTCCCGGAACTGGTCATTCTTCCTCTGCGCAAGAAAAATTGCCAGATGGGTATCTGCAAACTGAAGGTTATCAACAGTCAAATTGCTCAGATCGTCCCAACGAAGGAAGCCAAAGAATCCCAATGCAAACATGGCCGCAACTTGAATATCCCCCAGGTGGCCTTGTTCAAGCCGGCGGATGACCCCCATGACCTCATTCACTTCTTAGGCCTTCTTGCGATTTGGAGGTTTTGCCAGAATTCGTCGACCAGCTTCTGCCACTTGCCGGACAATGGGGTGATCACTCAGCTCTTGGCCATATACCGTATACCGCGGAGTTTAGCGACGAAACTGAGCTCCCTTGCTGGGTAAGATGCACCAAATACAGGGCAAAAATTACAGGATTAGCAGGTAAAGCTGTGGCACCACACTGGATGGCCCATTTCTTCCATGCTTGATATGCCCGAACATATGAACTGACAGTCTTTGGTGCTCTATCCTGAACTAAAATACTAGGTAGAGATCTTGCCAGTGGCTGCAGCTGTGGATGGTTCAAGAGCTCATCATCCAACCAAACAGACAAGTTCACCTCCTTCTGGACAGAGTCAGGCACTGCAATTAAATTATGCCGACAGTGAGCAACCACTTTTAACACATCACTAAAGCAAATTCCATCATCAAAAAACAATGCCAACAGAGAACAACAGTTACAACAAACGGTGAGCATGCACACATTCCACATTCTTTATCACCACATAGCCAACACGGCCACAAGTGGTCTTGGTGGGAACAATAACCCCCTTTGGCCAACACGGCTGGGGTCAAAATTGCCATGACAGCAAAACAACTGCACTGACTAGCCCAAACGGCAACATGAGGATAACATCATAATAGACAGCTATTTAGTAGCACGATTAGCCCCTCTGGCCAACACAGCTAGAGGCTAAACTGCCATGACAGCAGAAATGCACTGAATCCACCCAAACGGTAGTGACAAAAAATTATACGATAACAGCTACATGTTAGACAGGCCACCTGCTCTTCAAGGGACATAGCAATCCCTCAGTACCTATATCTGACTACAAGACAATGCCAAAACAGCACAAGGTATCCGCTGTCAACCGCGTTGGTCACTAAAGCAAAGGCGGAGAGCAATGATATGAAAAGACGGGATTCCTGCTGTGAAAATACTGCTGGCCTCTGCTCCGGATAGAAAAATCCCTTCGTACGGTTGAATCACAATTGAGTCAGTGACAAAGGCTCTCCAAGACCCAGTCATTTCAACCAGGAGTGGCCACCAAACAGCTGAAGGCCATTGGGGAACGAGTAGAGTGCCATCCTCACCACCAGCTGACATGTGCCTCAGTACACGTGGTATGAGATAAGGGGGAGGAAAAAGCCAATTGTTTTCATCTGACCAGGTGACAGTAAATGCATCGACCGCCTCACACCCTGGATTGCGATATCTACTGCAGTACCTCTCCAGCTGCTTTGTCTGCACACTTGCAAAACGGTCAACCGTGTGAGGGCCCCAAACTTCATCGATATAATGGAAGCAGGAAGGATCCAGCATGTAATCGTTGGGGTCATCAAACCTTGACAAGATATCTGCCTCCACATTGTTGTCCCGGCTCACCCATTCAACAGACAAACGAATGTTCAACTGTCGACACAGTTTGTAAACTGCCACCGCCTCCTGATGTAACTCTTTTTTGCGGCTACCAACTGACAAAACAATTTCAGCATTCTTATTATCCGTTCGATGAAGAACATCCTTCCCCCTGAGTTCTTCAGAATAAGATTCCAGGACAAGCCTGATAGCCTTCACCTCCCGGAATGATGAGCTCTTCATGCTATCCGCACGAGACCAGCTACCCCTGGCTACTTTATCGGAAAACTGTACAGCATATCCTCCCCAGCCCTGTCCACTTGCATCAGAATAACAAAGAACTTCTACCTTTGGACTGGGAGACCAGATAGGGTACCCACTACAATTAAAATTGTCCTTCCAGAACAGCACCTCCGATTGGCTCTCTTGCGAAATACAGAAAGGCTTATCCCAGCAATTGGCACGGCATATATCACTGTAGATACTACGTGTCCAGAGACGCACAACTGGGCCAAGGGCAAGTCCCATAGATACCAGAGATCCTGTTAGGCGTGAAAGGCATCTTGCTGAAACTGTAAAGCGCTTTTCTACGATCATGTTTATCAACTGTTTAAGGTCTTGCACTCTCCTTTCCGGCACATGAAAAATTCCGTACTGCAAATCCATAACAAATCCCAAGAGACTGGAACCCACTGGCTTTTCTCCTGATTAGCAACAAACCCACTTAAAGCAATGTCCTCACGTACCAATGCAGACAACTTCACAGCCACTTCCTGGACCTGATGTGCACCCGCCCCATCATCCAAGTAGGTAAATATACGGAAGCCTTTTCCTCTCCAGTGCTTGACGAGTGCTCTTTGAATCTTAGTAAAAAGATAAGGGCCCGTGGACAAACCAAACGGGAGGACCAAGAACTGAAAAAATCTAAGGCGACCTTCACAGAAGAAAGAGAATCCAAGGAAACGACAATGCAGCGGAAAAATTTCTATGTGATGGTAGCCACTCTTATAATCAAACTTGAAAAACCAATCGCCCCTAGAAAACAAGTCTGCAGCAGTTCGTATATCCTCATATTTAAATTTACAAGACCGTAAGTGCTGGTTAACATAACGTAAATCAAGAATCAAGCGAGGCTTGCCTGCAGAGTTCCTAACAACACCCAAGGGATTGCAGACTGACAAATCTTCTCTAGAGACTTCAGCTATAGCGCCAGAAACAAGTAACTTGGACACTTCATGACTTACAAAATCTTCATTCTCAGCAACACTATGATGATTCTGAAAGAATGCCCTCTGTGGCAGAGAAATAAAAGGTAAACTATAGCCATCACTTAGCACATCAAGCACCCACCTGCTGGCCCCAATACTCTTCCAAAAATCAAGTCTCTCTCTCAGCCTTCCTTTTACAGGGATGGCACAGGCTAATTCAACTTTAACAAGATTAAACTCAACACAATCAAGCTCACCAGAACAATAACTATCTTCGCAATCGGTAGCAACAAGTTCCCTATTGTTGATTTCCTGAAGATTGTGCCGTACTTCGGGACCACTCGGTTGTTTTACCCACAACGGATGCTCGGCATTCGCGCGCGAAATGGCCACTTCGGAAGCAACGAAAACAGACTTGCTGTGAATCACGTGCTGTATTGTTGAAGGACTTTCCCGCCGAAACATAGCCACTGGATTTCTCGAGAACCACGCGCCTCGACCGATCATCCCGCTGGGGAATCTTTTTGTTCTTCCACTTTGTTTGGGCCACCGACTTACGTTTCTCTTCTCTCAATAGTTTACTTTCCTTTATCGCCTTTTTTATGCGTTTCTCATCTCCGGAGTCGCTAGCAAGTGGCTCTGCCGTGTAACATTCTACAGTATCCCAGCCATATTTGTCCGCGAGACAAATATGTTTGTTACGTTCCACAAGTAAAGCCTCACCTTCTAGGAGCAAATTCTTACGCTCTTCGTCGTCGCTAGTGTCTATTGCCGTGCTGATCTTTCCTAGCACATCCTTGTTCAAACGGTACTGCTTCTTGTTACCCTCGAACTTGAACTCTGGCTCCTTGTCATCCTGCTTCTCATGCTTCGAACGTTTAGCAGACTCGAGTTCGCTTTTGAGTCTTTTCAATTCTCTTCCGTACTCCTTCTGCTGATTGAGCAATTCCTTCGCCCAAGAAGGGGGATCCTCTGTCGCTGCGGGCGTTCGCTCCTTCTCCCGCGATGACTCGGCCGAACTCCCGTGTTGCGATCGACTGTGAGATTGTCCAGCTGGGCTTTTATTGTACGGTGCCAAGCGCTGGACCGCTCGAGAGCTAGTCTTTGAACGTCTACTTTCCTTAGCCATGATATAGGAGATTGGAGATCGGGGAAAAACCTTGGACTTCGGATAAAAACCAGATTAAATCCGACAAAAATTACAAAAAGGTCAGCAATGGCGGACGCAACAAAAACAACTGCCCGCCAAAGGTCACATGACCCTTTCCCAGGTCCCAGCGGTGTGTGAGAAAAACATTTTCCACTTATTTCGTTTCACTCAGCCAGTGGAAAATAACACATGATTGTGTCAGAGAGTCCACAAGAACGCAGGCAAATTCTCACTTCCCTTCCGAACTAATCTGACAACAATTTCTTCCGTCTATTGCATTATATTTTGCTGCATCTGATCGTAGCGACCATCTGTTCAGACAACACTGAATCCCGGGTGCATTGCTTCACATCCTGTTGTTGTGTCAAGTTCGCGGTTTCGCGCGAGACAACAGCGCTTCCGGAGATTCAACACATTTCTGAACTTAAAAATTAGAATTGAGTGATAAAAATTAGAATCCCTGCGCATTTCTGAACTTCTTTGCAGATGGTTTAAGGCACAGTTACTACATCTACACGTGTAAGAGTATGAAAGTATAACCTGCATAACAGGCGTTTATTTAGCCGAGCACGATTATAATATTTACACCAGGAGATGAGCAATCGTGGCATTTCTTCCCGCGTCTCGAGTGCTTCGGTACCATCACATAGGTTTTCTAGATTCTGTTTTCTTCGTTCTGCCTTCTCTATCTCTTGATAGTATTATCTAAGTCAATTTTAATCGGCAAGCGGCTTGTCTGTGAAAGGACCTTCTGGTTCTGGAATAGTCTTCCTTCTCGTTCCCGAGTTCTGTTTTGCTTTAATATTTACACCTAGAGATGAGAAATCGTTGCATTTCTTGCTATGTCTCCAGCGCTTCAGTGCCATCAAATAGATTTTCTAGCGTGTGAATTATTCGTTCTACCTCCTTTTTTTCGTGATAGTATTCTCTAAGTCAATATTCATCGGCAAGCGCCTTGTCTATGTAAGGATCTTCTGGTTCTGAATAGCTTCTTTCTCGATCTCGAGTTCTGTTTCGCTTTCAACTTCAGAGGTTGGCGATTCGCATTCTATGAACTCTAAAAGCTCCAAATCACTGCCCAGATTACTTGTAACATTAGCAGTTTCACATAATTTCGTGCTTAATTTGGCAGTTGCGGAATAAAGAAAAACAAAATGTATTAGATCTCCGCAATGCGGCCCAGGTAGCTTGTTTTCGCATCGACTCCGTTCCTGGTATGACGTCACAACGTGACTATGCCCAGGTCTCCCTTTGCGCGGTTTTTGACATGACCGGAAGTGAAATTTCACGTTTTTAAACGGCAAAAGCACGGGGAAGGAAAATCGAAATCGAAAAATAATTTTTGATATTCATATCAGGATGTCATTTAGATTCGATCAGGCAAATTAAAAAAAATCTGTCATATGCACTTTAAGCTTATTTACAGTGCAACCTCGATTTAACGAAGTGCAAGGGAATGGGAATAGAGCAGTGTTGTATGGACTGGTTAAACTAAGTTTTGATCTGGCATATTCCAGGTGCTGCTTTGGAGGCAGTGATAATCATTTTGGCTTTCTTGAATTTATTTGTGCCCATTCCTTGTGCTACAGTTTTGCTTGTACAGTTGCAGATCTCTAGGCTTTGTCGCTTTCAATATTGTTTTCTACACTTTAGTTTCAGTAAGTCTCATTAAATACTAGAACTGAGGAGATTGTGAGACTGTAAATAATGGAGAAATAAAGCATTTTAACAGTGGATAGATAAAGTCCTCTTTGCATGTTAGACCAGTTCTAGGGATAATATTCCCACATTTGAAAAATTTTCTGCTTAACAACTTCAATCAATTGAGTTATCTGGGTGTAGTTTGAAAGTGTTTGAAAAATTAAATCAATAGGAAAGAGAGGATTTCAGGAAAAAAAAGGAGAGAAAAAGATTTCATGAAGTTTTGAAATTGGAATATTTTGTAGTCAGGCCTTTAAGCCTCAGTAGTGACAAAAAAGCATCTAATTTCTCCTCACAATATCACTACTTGTTCAAACATACAGGCCCTGAGAATAAAGGAAATGATCACCAAAAATAAAATGTCTGGATGTTTATGTGAATTCTCTCAAGTAGTACTATAAGACATTTACGGATAATAGTGAGAACATGTTTGTTGATATCGGGGCTCAAAGTTAAGAACAAGGAAAGGAATATAATTGACTGCTATCAACCTGGGGTGCTCTGATGTGGATATCAGTTTTTTGATGGTCTCTTAAAATGATTTCCCATCTCATGTCTCTACTTTAAAACTATTCGCATGTCAATCTAAGCCAAATAAAAAGGGTTTGCAGATCCAATTAGAACACCACAAAAATCCACTAAAAGTTACAACGGAGGTTCAAAGAAATAATGAGTCATCCTAAAAAGTGGGATTTGTAACTTTCGAATCTTCAACATCCCCCCTCCCCTCCAGGCATACCTCAGACATTTGGCTACATGTATTTTCCTTGCCTGAGGAGTAGGGAATTTGATGCAAAGGTCCTGTGTGTATCACTCGGTCAGTTGTACGATAATTCTATCAGTTGTGTATTACCCCGTCAGTTGTGCATTACTTGGTCACTTGTGTAACCTTTCTGTCAGTTGCATGTTGCAAGTTGCAATTGGTAGTTGTGCATCACTTGGTCAGTTGTGCATTTTTCTGCCAGTTCTGTGTCATTCAGTGGGTTGCATGATAACACTGTCAGTTATGTATTACTTGGTCAGTTGTGTACTTCCCCATCAGTTGTGCATTACTCGGTCAGTTGTGTACTTCTCTGTCAGTTGTGCATTACTCGATCAGTTGTGTATTACCCAGTCAGTTGTCTCAGACTCGGTCAGTTGTGTTACACTCAGTCAGTTGGATGATAATTCCGTCAGTTGTTTATTACTCCATCAGTTGTGTACTATTCCATCACTTGTGTATTACTCCCTCAGGTGAGTTCAATAATCTCTTTCCCATTTCTATTTTTGAAACACTTTCAAACTTCACCCAGCTGCAGGTTACTCAATTGATTGAAGTTGTTAAGCAGAAAATTTTTTCAAACCTGGGAATATTATCCCCAGAACTGTTAAAATGCTTTATTTTTCCATTGTTTACAGTCTCACAATCTCCTCAGTTCTAGTGTTTAATGTGACTCACTGAAGCTAAAGTGTAGAAAACAATATTGAAAGTGACAAAGCCCTGGAGATCTACAACTGTACAAGCAAAACTGTAGCTCAAAGAATGGGCACAAATAAATTCAACAAAGTCAAAATGATTATCACTGCCTCCAAAGCAGCACCTGGAATATGCCAGATCAAAAATTAATGAGTCATTTCCATAAATGAGTCATTTCCACTGAACTCACAGAGATGTAAGCCATGTAGAATAAATATTTTGTAGCACTAGTTTTATTTAAGGCCTAAGCTCACTCCAAAAGATTTAAGCTTAAGCTTATATTTTAAGCTTAATCTGAGCCTGATATATTTTAAAAGTCTAAAGATGAAGCACATAATTTTAAGAAGGACGGATTTATAACAATATTTAAATATATACGGATTTGTAACAATGTATCGATAAGACAATTTATTGCCTAAAGCCCCATGAATCAAAAATATATGTTCATTTGAGCAACATTGAATCAAATAGCGGTATGGAGTTCAGCAGTTGAGTACGCTCAAACCCATTATTCTTAACTTTAAAATAACAAAAAAGAAACAATGAACAGCAAAAACAAGACCTCTAACACTTTGCCGTATTCCTAAGACTCTTACATGCAAAACGTGTCTGTTTTTCCTATTTTTTCTTGAACTGAACTTCAGCTTTTTCCGCCATTTTGTTTGTCTTCACCTTAGCATCTCGTACCCAGTTCTTCTCACCCTTTTCGCCGTAGCCGCCATTTTGAATACATCTCCATCCTCGTTGGAGACACATGATCTGCTGTGTGCCAGGGTCTTCTCCCGAGCCGCCGCCGTTTTGAAAAGCGAGAAGACCCTGGGGACGAGGTTGAGAGAAAAAAGAACCTTGTTGAATATGCAATTTGCAAATTACCCTGAAAATCCCAGAGTCCTGTTGGAATATTGTTTTGTCGACTGCAGGCTATATTAACTTAGTTTACATTAAATTGTGTTTCACTTATCCACCAATATAGCAGCACAGTTTCTACGAAAACTAAATCCCTTTTCCTCAGATTTATGCACCTTATTCCAAAATGGCAGAAAATACATTATTCTTTTGTCTCCATGTTAATTGGCACTTGTTGTCTTGTTGCGTTCGACGAAGGAAGAACGCTTCCTAATGTTCTGGGTTGCCTGTTATCGCGTAGGTTCCCTGTACACGCAAGCAAAAGCTGACCCGTGTTTTTTCGTTCCATGGTTCACCTTTTCGGCGCCATTTTGAATGACGTCACAATTTCGTTGCGCAAAGCATTCTGCCTCGTGCTTCGCTGTTTGTCGGACGTGTTGGAAGGTTCAAGCTTTATCATTCTGCCTCGTGCTTCGCTGTTTGTCGGACGTGTTGGAAGGTTCAAGCTTTATTGCTGTTTGGTCGGTAAGTTATTTTGTTATGTTGTTAAAAAATTTCGTAGGTGTAATTTATCAAAGCCTGAGGAAAGTGTGTGCCACTTCTGGACCCTGTACATCAACCAGAACGTGTTTTGTTTTCAACGGTTCGCCATGTTTGATCGAACTGACCCGTTGTGGTCGCAAATCAAATCAGCCAAGTAGTATTGCTTGGCCATTGTGCCAACCGACCCGTTGCGGTCGCAAAACAAATCAACCAAATAGTGTTGCTTGGTGGCCATTGTGCCAACCGACCCGTTGCGGTCGCAAAACAAATCAACCAAGTAGTGTTGCTTGGTGGCCATTGTGCCAACCAACCCGTTGCGGTCACAGTAATGCCGCTTGGTGGCCATTGCGTTGTGGTCTCAAAAGAAACGAACTGAGTCGTGGTGCTCGTTGGCCATTAAGCCAGTTGAATTGTATAACTAATTCAGCCGTTCTGGTGACCAACAAAGTAAAACTGGCAGTATATCAAAATGTCACTATTTTAAGTGTTCGAAGTGGTACACAAAATCCTTCCGAGTCTTTGTTAACTGGATATAAAAATTGTACGGCTGGCACTGCATGTTCGGAATACAGCCTAGAAAGTTCAATCAATTTTGAGAAGGGTGAACTTTTGAAAGAAACCATGAATCGAAGAAGAAAAAGAGACAGGGAGCCATCTCGAATTCCTCTAAAAAGAATTCTAAAGGTGCTTAACAAAAAAAAATATAGAAAAAAGGTACAGCTGTTTGTTAGACAAAGTATTCCAAAGAGTTCATTTATCACTAATTTGAGTCAAAACCACAAAATCTGGCGATTATGGTACAACAGAGATACTTTTTATAGCAAATATGCCTTCAACATGAAGACACAGAAATGTAAGATGAGGCAAAAGCGTTGTAGCTGCATACACCGCTGTAATAATAAGTCAAGTTTGAAGGGAGGTATGCATCATAATACAGCTGATTCACTGTGGAATTGTTTAAGTCAAAGGCTTGCAGAAATAGGTTTAATACCTCATGATGTTGGGGGATATGGTGATTGTTTTTTCAAATCAGTTTCACATCAACTTTATGGAACTGCAGACCTACATGTAGAAGTTCGCATGGCCGGGATAAGTCATTTACATAATTACCCGGAACTATATATTGAGAGTATTTCTGATGATACCTGGGAAAACTATATTAAGCAAATGTCAATACCTGGTACTTGGTGTGATCATCTCATTATACAAGCTGTTGCTAATGCCTTTAACTGCGTCATTCATATCACAGAATCTAATGCTAATTCACTGCAAGCTACAATTATAACTCCTGTTCTTCAGCAGGAAATACAGCAGACAATATTTATTGGGTACATTAATGATCTGCACTATGTTTCAACTGTGACACACAGTAACAGTCAACTTAGAAATAGATTAAAATACTTAAAGAGAAAATACAGTGTTTCAGAATATGACAAGGAGAAGAAACTTGAAAAAAGAAGAGCCAATTATAAAAAACAATTATCTGAAGAAAGTGCTGAAAAAAAGCAAGAAAGGCTTGCAAAAATGAGAGCTAGTTATAACAAACGATGCTCTGAAGAAACTGCTGAAAAAAAGCAAGAAAGGCTTGCAAAAAGGAGAGCAAATTATAAAAAACAAGCTTCTCAGCAACCAGTGAAAGAGAGGCAAGAAAAACTGATTAATACTCCAATTCATGAGCAAACACAGGCAAAAAGCAATATTGATATGTTTCATAAGTCCAATATCTATACAGTTTACCAGTGTTCTGTTTGTCGGGAAGCATGGCCCATAAAGTTCAGGCCAAAAATCGCTAATCAATATCAGTGTTCAAGGTGCACCAATGATAAACAACAACCAAAGAAATTTTCAAAAGAGAATGATATGATTCCTTCATTAGTTCCTTCTCAGCTTGCCGGCTTAACCCAAGTAGAAGAAATGCTTATTGCACGAGCACTTCCCATTATGCGTGTTTACATAAAGCCTGGTGGGCAACGGGGCTATTCAGGTCACTGTATCAACCTTCCACAGAATGTAGGTGAACTAGCACATTCTCTACCAAGATACCCAAAAGATTTATCTGTTATAGTTGTCAAGATGAAAGGTAAAGACAACAGCTTTAAAGATGTAACAGTTCGAAGACAAAATGTTGCAGATGCACTGCATTGGCTTATTAATAACAATCCGTATTACAAAGACATAATTATCAACAACAATTCTTTGAACTCATTGCCTTTGCATGGTGTACCACAAGATCTACTTTCAATAGAAACAGAAAATCTTGAAAACAGTGACGCTAGTGAGCCTGACTTAGGGCCTCAAAACGAAGAAGACATAGTTTATAATGAAAGCACAGAAATGAGCAGTTTTCTACCTATTCCTGAATGTCAACAGCAAGAAGTTCAAGCTATACAACAACAGTTGTGTCACCAGCCTACACATATGCCTTGGCCAACAGTAGATAATGAGCCATTGAATGAGTATCTAACTCCTTTCTTAGCAACATTAGCTTTCCCTACATTATTTCCTGATGGCAAGGGTGACCCTACCAATCCTTCACTTCACAGAGACGTACCTCTTGCAGAAAGAGTTAAGCATCTTTTAAGATTTGGAGAAAATATAGATGGCAAGTGGCTATACCGCTTTGCCAGTCATCCAAGATTTGCTTACTGGGCTTTGAATATGATCCAAAGAAAACGTATTCTGCAGCAAACAGGAATATTTCTCAAACAGAATCCTGGAGAAGCACATCTGACTGTAGAAGAACTGCAACAAATGGCAGCTGACAGCAACACAAATGTTTTCGTATCTAAGTTATCACGCTATCTTAGTAACATAACTGGCTCAAATGCTTGTTGGCATAAAGCTAAAGAGGATTTAAAAGCAATAATAAGTCATGTTGGAGCTCCAACATTCTTTTTCACTTTTTCCTCTGCTGACATGCATTGGCCTGACCTACATGCATTATTTAGCAGCTCATTAAGTGATACCACACCTGAGAGCAAATGGCAGAATGTCATTAACAATCCTCACATCATTGACTGGTTCTTTACACAGCGTTTAGAAAACTTCATTAAACATTGGTTGTATAATTCACTGGATGCTGAGTGGCACTGGTACAGATTTGAGTACCAAGCCAGAGGTAGTATACACTGTCATGGTGTTGCAAAACTTAAGAATGACCCAGGATTATGTCAACTTTCAGAAACAGCTCTTAAAGGCTATTTGGCAGAAGTGTCTCTTGATAAAGCTGAACAATCAGATATTCTAGAACTAAACAAACAGATACTGGAAGGAAAAAAAGCTTCTCAAACTGTATGTGAATATGTAGACTGGTTATTATCTACATACAATCCAGACCCACCAGAGGACGGTTTTTGGATTAAACCCTCCATTCATCCTTGCCAGAGGCAACACAAAGATATTATGAACACTCAACAATCTGATGATGATTATGTAGACTTACTGAATACAGTACAAAGGCACACTCGTTGCAGTACCAATTATTGTCTTAGAAAGAAACAGAATGAAACAAATGTTAAGTGCAGGTTTAACTTTCCATTTCAACCTTGCACTAGTACAAAACTAGAATTTGAACCAATTCATACAAAAGATGGAAGTCCCAAATACAAGGCCAAAGTAATTACAAAGCGCAATGATGGTAGGCTAAATAATCATCAGCGCCTCCAACTGCAAGGCTGGAGGGCAAACTGTGACATTCAGGTGGTAATTGATTACCATGCATGTGTTGAATACCTTGCCAAATATGCATCTAAAGGAGAACCAAGGTCACCAGTATTAAAACAGGCATTTAATTCTATAATGCACTCTTGCAAAAACAACAGTAACCCTACAAAACTCATTAAGAAAGTGATCATGAAGTCACTTGGTCAACGTGATTTTTCTGCCCAAGAGACAATGCATCATCTTATGTCACTTAAACTGGTAAGCTCATCCTTTAATGTGGTACCAATCAGTTTAAATGGTTCTCGCAGAATCAATACTAATTCTTTTGATGGCAGTCTTGTTACAAATGAATCGCTGCTGGATGTTTATGCAAACCGTGAAAAATATGCCCAAACCAATCCAAATATAGTCATGTTAAATTTTGTATCTTTTGCCTCCAAATACAAACTTGTGAACAAAAAGCTAACAAGTCAACCACAAAACACTGTACCAAGAGTTTTCCCTGTTTTTTCTTCCAATCCAAAGGGCCAAAATTTTGGCCTTTATTGTAAATATCAGTTGCTTAGATACAAACCTTGGCAGACTACACAGGAAAATGCTTGGGATGATCAACCAGGTTCTGACGATATATATATTACTTCATGGAAAGCATTCCTTCAAACACAATATGCTAAACAGCATGTACCTGATTGGCATGAAAAACTGCAAACTTTAGAAAACTTATCAGAAAATGACACTGATTGTGAAAACATTTCACAGCAACTGCCACAACGGGAAGAGTGGATGCATCTAGCTGATCTTATTCCTGGGTCTTTTGTTAACACAACTGAGGAAACACTTCAGCCTGATTGTAACAATTACAACTGGCAAAATGACAAGTGCAAGTATGAACACCATATTATAGGAGAAATGTCTTCCTGGGTAAAATCTAAAAAGGACACATTTTCAGTTGCATTGCCCCAACAAAATATTGATATTAGTACTTTTAGTGATATGCAAGCACATGCATACAACATGATAAATGCACATTCTGAACAAGCTTCTCCAAAAGATCCGTTGTTACTCATTGTGAATGGAGTTGCTGGAACTGGTAAAAGTTATCTGATCAATGCCATTCGAAGTCTACTCGGAACATCTTGTGCAGTGACTGCCACCACTGGCAAAGCTTCCTATAACATAAATGGCTGTACAATCCATTCACTGTTAAAACTTCCAGTTGGTTCAAGAGGCAACAAGGAGTTGACTGGTCAGGCTCTTCTGAGATTGCAGAACAACCTGAAAGGCATCAGTTATATTATAATTGATGAATACTCTATGCTAGGACAAACAATGCTTGGCTGGATTGATAGATGCTGCAGACAAGCAACAGGCATAAGTGATGAAGTTTTTGGTGGACTGTCAATCATATTATTTGGTGATCCTGGCCAATTACCACCTGTCGCTGATAAACCATTGTACCATTCTAAACCTACCAGTTCTGTAGGCGAACAAGGTCATTTAGCTTACCTAATGTTTAACAACGTAATAAAACTGTCAGTAAACCAAAGAGTTCAAGGTACAAATCCAGAACAAAGTCAGTTTAGAGATTTACTCATGCGGCTACGTACAGGAGATTGTACTGAACAAGACTGGAAACTTCTCTTGACTAGACAACCTTCTAATACAACAAACTTGACCGAGTTTCAAAATGCCACAAGACTATATTTTAGCAATGAAGAAGTTGCAAATTACAACTTTGAAAAACTCTCTGCACTTCATAACCCAATAGCACGTGTCAACGCACGTCATTCAAGTGATTTAGCTAAGAAAGCTAGCCCTGATGAAATGGCAGGACTAGAACCTTGTGTTTTCCTTGCAAAAGGGGCACAAGTAATGCTTACTATGAATTTGTGGACAGATGTTGGGCTTTGCAATGGTGCAACTGGAACTGTTATAGACTTCATTTATGCAGACAATCACCAGCCTCCAGACTTACCTCAGG
>CAXHKT010000324.1:45113-50000 GCA_964017195.1 Siderastrea radians
AGGAGAAACACTTGAAGACCAGTCGGAAAACAACGTTGGTTATATTTAAGTTAGTTACTGGCAGAAACAGAGTTGTAGAAGAAACAAAGATTGTCTGTGTCTGATTACTTTGTCGAACCTCTTGCCCGAATACCTGCCTACTACATCATGAGCCAATCGCAAAACAGCGAACAAAATACAAAACCCGACGCTCCGCCAGACGAAACTCGCGATACTGGCTTCAGTGAAACTTGGCTGCTAAACACTATCAATACCGCCGAGAATCAAGCAAAAGTCTCAGAAATTCCAGAAAAGGGCGAAGAATCGGAAACACGTTTTCGGACTATGACCGAAAAGGGTTTTGAGTTCTGTTCCGCGGTCAAAGAAAAATCGGCAAGGGCCGCATTCAAGATTTTTCTCACTAGCGTCACCGCATTCCACGCATTCCTGGCCAGCGCAAAAGATCTAGATCAAATAAACAGAAAAGTCAAAGATTTAGTTTTGCTCGCCGAAAAAACAGAACTCGAATTGAACAGTTGGTTGGAATTAGTAAAGCACACTCCACAAGCAGAACTTGCAAGCGAGCTACTTTCAAACATGAACGATTCAATGCAAGGAGTTCAAGGCCCCACGCTTAACAAGGTGATGACACTAGATGAAGAGAAAGGTGAAACCATGTCCGTTCGATCAGGCTCGTCACGCAAGTCTTACAAGTCAAAAATGTCAATTGCGTCCGGTTCATCGCGGTGTTCGTCAAAAGAAACTTTGATAGACGTAAAAGCAAGACGTGCCGCGCTCGAACAGAAATTAACATTCAGCGACGAGATCGAAGAGCAGCAAAAAATTTTGAACAAACTAAAACTCCAACAAGAGTTAATCGAAACCTTAGCAGAAGAGGCCGTTTACGAGGAGGCGTTGAAATCTGAAGAACGTCCGCTCGAATGCCACGAAATAAAATTGCTGAAAGAAACGCCCGAACAGATGTTCGAACGGTTTATGAACCACAAAATAGACGATCCCACTCACCTAACCGCAACAAACTTGTCACCGCCGGTTATAAACACATCCTGTGTTGATGCACAAGATCCAATTTTCCCAGCCTTATACTCTCCCACTGGCATAATAAACCCGGTAAATCGTCAAGTGAGCGCAAATCAACAACCAGCGGCTACCACAGCTGATCTCCTTCATACAACCGCCTCAGGAAATCAAGCCATTCTCGATCTGGGCACGGGATACCAGGCTTACCTCTACCCTGAAATAAACAACCCAGGGAATCCTCGTGATCACGAAAATTATGCAACGGCTTCTCAGCCTCCCGCTGCTTTCGTTCACGTGGGCACTTCAAGTACTTGTCACGCCTCCACACAACACATCACGAAAAGCCAGACTATTGTGTCAGCATCACTCGCAGGCACAAGCACCCCACTCCAATCACTTCCCTTAGGAAATGTGAACACAAGCGTAACCTATCAACATCCAGCGTACACTATCAGCAGCTTGAAACCCGCATATCCGAAAACCCATCAATTAAGCAGAGATGCAACAAGCTTCACTCCCAACAGTTCTCCAGCCACCCAATACCGTGAGATAACCCCAAGTCCTTTCACCCGAAACTTGAACTCTGCTCATCCGAGTACAGATAACGTCTCTCAAATCGCCGAGGCCCTAGCTAAGGTCACCCAGCTTCAACGACTACCGCAAGCCCAGCCAGACGTCTTCACAGGCAACAAGACCGACACAAGATTTTTTATCTGGGAAACCGCTTTCGATGCTCTGATTGATTCCGCACCGATCAGCTCTCAACAGAAACTCTACCTCCTGTACCAACACCTGGGCGGAAAGGCGAAGAAAGTCGTCGAGCAACTACAGTACATGGTCGCTGCGAACCCAGAGATTGCCTACAATGAGGCAAGAAAGAAACTCAAATCACGCTTCGGTCGTCCCGCGATCATAGCTACCGACTTTGAAAACAAACTAGCTAACTGGCCGAAAATTGCGAACAATGACGCGCAAGCCTTTAGAGAAAATAGTGACTTCCTACAACAAGTCGAAATTGCGAAGACTCAGCTACACAGTCTAAAGATCTTTGAATTTCCTTCTAAGTTGCAAACTTTAGTTGATAAACTCCCCAACTGGTTCTTAACAAAATGGTCTACAAAGGTCCAATCGTTACAACAAGAAAGGGGCAGCGAGGCATTTCCAACTTTCGCCGAATTCGTGGCAGAGGTAACCTTTCACGCGGATCGCATGAACATCCCGCAGATTTACCAGAACTCGCCAAAAGTCTCTGCACAAAGTACACGTAGTAAACTTCCACCACCTGATCCTCCGCTTCGTAGGAAAATGCCTTTCTCTATCACCATGGCGTCCAAAACACGCGGCAAAAGTGAGCCTTCACGCCCCGCACCAATAAAGCCGGAACATAAATCTTGTGTTTCAAGCCCACCGACAGCAAATAAATTCTGTCTTTTTCACCGAACAAAGACTCACATGCTTAACGAGTGCAACAAGTTTCGAGAACTTCCTTTCGCCGATAGGAAAGACTTTTTTAAGAAAAACAAACTTTGTATTAAATGTTTGAGCACCGGGAAACACAGCGCCGAAAACTGCGATCAAGCTCCTCCAGACTGCAACATCTGTCACAAGAGACACGCGTCAGACTTCCTACTCAGAGATTTCTACGTAGACGATGGTTTAAAGTCCGTCTCCACAGTAGAGCAAGCCCTTCAGTTAATCAAATGCTCGCAAGCAATGTGCGCAAGTGACAACCTACGACTTCATAAGTTCGCAAGTAACTGCAAGGACGTCTTAGAGGCTCTACCAGTCAATGACCGCGCAAAGGATCTTAAGGATCTAGATCTTCGACGAGACACCATGCCTGTTCAAAGATCCCTTGGCACTTACTGGTGTATCGAGTCAGACACATTTGGTTTTCGTATCGAACTCAGAGACAAGCCTACAACCCGCCGTGGGATTCTATCAACTATCAGCTCAGTTTACGACCCACTTGGAGCAATATCGCCCGTCATATTAAGAGGCAAACAAATACTACAAGCACTCTGTCGCCAAAACGTCAATTGGGATGACCCAGTACCTGACGATATCCTCCCACAGTGGGAAAAATGGCGAACAGAACTGCCACTTCTGGAGCAACTCATGTTTCCTCGCTGTCTTAAGCCCAAGAATTTCGGTGAACCAGTGCGCACTGAAATCCACAGCTTCTCAGACGCAAGCGACAACGGCATCGGTCAAATCTCATATCTTCGTATGGTCAATCACAGAGGCGAAGTTCATGTTAGCTTCCTCTTGGCCAAATCCAGAGTCGCTCCGCTTAAGCCAATTTCAATACCTCGCCTTGAGTTGACAGCTGCCGTCATCTCTGTCAATGTAGCTACAATGCTCAAGAGTGAACTTGACATTGAAACCATCCATTGTTATTACTACACTGACTCCGAGATTGTAATTGGATACATCAATAATGACGCACGGCACTTCCACGTGTACGTTGGTAACCGCGTACAACATATCCGAGACCGCAGTTCTCCAGAAAACTGGTTTCATGTGCCAGGAAAGGAAAATCCTGCCGACGAAGCCTCGCGTGGCCTAAGCGCAAAGGAACTACTGAAAAGCATACGCTGGTTTAACGGACCACAGTTCCTATGGCAACAAGACCCACTTCCCCTACAACCACAGCCTGTGTACACATTGCTACCTTCCGATAGTGAAGTAAGAAAGGATCAGGCATCCGCACTAGCAACAAAGATCGATAAAGTCAAAGTCAGACAAGTCTCACCTGGATTATTGGAGCCCGATCGCTTCAACCACTTCTCCTCACTGAGTCGCCTCAAAAGATGTATTGTTCGCCTACAGAGAGCAATTGAGAGACTAAGACCGAACAAGCAAATGAACTGGCGTCCAAACGAAGGACCCCCCTTGGTATCAGAGCTCTCCCAAGCCGAGAACATTATCCTGAAATCTCTTCAACATCACCACTTTGAATCAGAAATGAAGATCCTCAGTAAGCTTGACGGTAACGAAGACCAATTTGAAGATCGCCAGAAGGCACGAAAAAGAAACAACACTGTCAAGCTGACCAGTAACCTTCACAAGCTCGACCCATTCCTCGATAAAGATGGCCTACTAAGAGTTGGTGGACGCCTAAAGAGTTCAACCTCTCCGTTTGAAATCAAACATCCTTTGATCGTGCCTAAAAACAGCCACGTGACTGTTCTCCTCATACGCCAGTTTCATCACGGGAAGCAGCACCATCAAGGCTATGGCATGACACATAACGCTATCCGCCAAGCTGGATACTACATCATTAATGGCTGCTCCGTGGTTTCCCACATCATTGCTAAATGCGTCATTTGTCGCAAGTTGAGAGGCCGCGTCCAAGACCAAAAGATGTCAGACCTACCTCCTGAACGCCTCACGCCAGCCCCACCGTTTACCTACACTGGAATGGACGTATTTGGCCCCTTCTACATCAAAGAAGGACGAAAAGAGCTGAAACGATGGGGTCTGATATTTACCTGCCTTGCCTCCCGTGCTATTCACCTAGAGAGCCTTAACGCCATGACAACAGATTCGTTCCTGAACGCCCTTAGACGCTTCATCAACCGTAGAGGGAAAGTACGCGAGCTGAGATCTGACCAAGGTACAAACTTTGTCGGTGCAAAGAACGAGCTTGCCGCTGCACTCAGTGAATTAGACCCAGTTCCTGTTAAGGAATACTTATCATCCCAAGACTGCGACTGGATAGAATTCAACTTCAACGTTCCCCACGCTTCTCACATGGGAGGTGTTTGGGAACGTCAGATACAAACCACAAGATCAGTCCTGTCAGCGCTGCTGCTTGACCACAGCACCCAGCTTGACGACGAAGCACTTCGTACCCTCATGACC